>OY730197.1:0-2500 GCA_963422505.1 Pseudognaphalium luteoalbum | reverse complement strand
GTTTAGGGTTTAGGGTTTAGGGTTTAGGGTTTAGGGTTTAGGGTTTAGGGTTTAGGGTTTAGGGTTTAGGGTTTAGGGTTTAGGGTTTAGGGTTTAGGGTTTAGGGTTTAGGGTTTAGGGTTTAGGGTTTAGGGTTTAGGGTTTAGGGTTTAGGGTTTAGGGTTTAGGGTTTAGGGTTTAGGGTTTAGGGTTTAGGGTTTAGGGTTTAGGGTTTAGGGTTTAGGGTTTAGGGTTTAGGGTTTAGGGTTTAGGGTTTAGGGTTTAGGGTTTAGGGTTTAGGGTTTAGGGTTTAGGGTTTAGGGTTTAGGGTTTAGGGTTTAGGGTTTAGGGTTTAGGGTTTAGGGTTTAGGGTTTAGGGTTTAGGGTTTAGGGTTTAGGGTTTAGGGTTTAGGGTTTAGGGTTTAGGGTTTAGGGTTTAGGGTTTAGGGTTTAGGGTTTAGGGTTTAGGGTTTAGGGTTTAGGGTTTAGGGTTTAGGGTTTAGGGTTTAGGGTTTAGGGTTTAGGGTTTAGGGTTTAGGGTTTAGGGTTTAGGGTTTAGGGTTTAGGGTTTAGGGTTTAGGGTTTAGGGTTTAGGGTTTAGGGTTTAGGGTTTAGGGTTTAGGGTTTAGGGTTTAGGGTTTAGGGTTTAGGGTTTAGGGTTTAGGGTTTAGGGTTTAGGGTTTAGGGTTTAGGGTTTAGGGTTTAGGGTTTAGGGTTTAGGGTTTAGGGTTTAGGGTTTAGGGTTTAGGGTTTAGGGTTTAGGGTTTAGGGTTTAGGGTTTAGGGTTTAGGGTTTAGGGTTTAGGGTTTAGGGTTTAGGGTTTAGGGTTTAGGGTTTAGGGTTTAGGGTTTAGGGTTTAGGGTTTAGGGTTTAGGGTTTAGGGTTTAGGGTTTAGGGTTTAGGGTTTAGGGTTTAGGGTTTAGGGTTTAGGGTTTAGGGTTTAGGGTTTAGGGTTTAGGGTTTAGGGTTTAGGGTTTAGGGTTTAGGGTTTAGGGTTTAGGGTTTAGGGTTTAGGGTTTAGGGTTTAGGGTTTAGGGTTTAGGGTTTAGGGTTTAGGGTTTAGGGTTTAGGGTTTAGGGTTTAGGGTTTAGGGTTTAGGGTTTAGGGTTTAGGGTTTAGGGTTTAGGGTTTAGGGTTTAGGGTTTAGGGTTTAGGGTTTAGGGTTTAGGGTTTAGGGTTTAGGGTTTAGGGTTTAGGGTTTAGGGTTTAGGGTTTAGGGTTTAGGGTTTAGGGTTTAGGGTTTAGGGTTTAGGGTTTAGGGTTTAGGGTTTAGGGTTTAGGGTTTAGGGTTTAGGGTTTAGGGTTTAGGGTTTAGGGTTTAGGGTTTAGGGTTTAGGGTTTAGGGTTTAGGGTTTAGGGTTTAGGGTTTAGGGTTTAGGGTTTAGGGTTTAGGGTTTAGGGTTTAGGGTTTAGGGTTTAGGGTTTAGGGTTTAGGGTTTAGGGTTTAGGGTTTAGGGTTTAGGGTTTAGGGTTTAGGGTTTAGGGTTTAGGGTTTAGGGTTTAGGGTTTAGGGTTTAGGGTTTAGGGTTTAGGGTTTAGGGTTTAGGGTTTAGGGTTTAGGGTTTAGGGTTTAGGGTTTAGGGTTTAGGGTTTAGGGTTTAGGGTTTAGGGTTTAGGGTTTAGGGTTTAGGGTTTAGGGTTTAGGGTTTAGGGTTTAGGGTTTAGGGTTTAGGGTTTAGGGTTTAGGGTTTAGGGTTTAGGGTTTAGGGTTTAGGGTTTAGGGTTTAGGGTTTAGGGTTTAGGGTTTAGGGTTTAGGGTTTAGGGTTTAGGGTTTAGGGTTTAGGGTTTAGGGTTTAGGGTTTAGGGTTTAGGGTTTAGGGTTTAGGGTTTAGGGTTTAGGGTTTAGGGTTTAGGGTTTAGGGTTTAGGGTTTAGGGTTTAGGGTTTAGGGTTTAGGGTTTAGGGTTTAGGGTTTAGGGTTTAGGGTTTAGGGTTTAGGGTTTAGGGTTTAGGGTTTAGGGTTTAGGGTTTAGGGTTTAGGGTTTAGGGTTTAGGGTTTAGGGTTTAGGGTTTAGGGTTTAGGGTTTAGGGTTTAGGGTTTAGGGTTTAGGGTTTAGGGTTTAGGGTTTAGGGTTTAGGGTTTAGGGTTTAGGGTTTAGGGTTTAGGGTTTAGGGTTTAGGGTTTAGGGTTTAGGGTTTAGGGTTTAGGGTTTAGGGTTTAGGGTTTAGGGTTTAGGGTTTAGGGTTTAGGGTTTAGGGTTTAGGGTTTAGGGTTTAGGGTTTAGGGTTTAGGGTTTAGGGTTTAGGGTTTAGGGTTTAGGGTTTAGGGTTTAGGGTTTAGGGTTTAGGGTTTAGGGTTTAGGGTTTAGGGTTTAGGGTTTAGGGTTTAGGGTTTAGGGTTTAGGGTTTAGGGTTTAGGGTTTAGGGTTTAGGGTTTAGGGTTTAGGGTTTAGGGTTTAGGGTTTAGGGTTTAGGGTTTAGGGTTTAGGGTTTAGGGTTTAGGGTTTAGGGTTTAGGGTTTAGGGTTTAGGGTTTAGGGTTTAGGGTTTAGGGTTTAGGGTTTAGGGTTTAGGGTTTAGGG
>OY730196.1:121363977-121366304 GCA_963422505.1 Pseudognaphalium luteoalbum | reverse complement strand
TAAACCCTAAACCCTAAACCCTAAACCCTAAACCCTAAACCCTAAACCCTAAACCCTAAACCCTAAACCCTAAACCCTAAACCCTAAACCCTAAACCCTAAACCCTAAACCCTAAACCCTAAACCCTAAACCCTAAACCCTAAACCCTAAACCCTAAACCCTAAACCCTAAACCCTAAACCCTAAACCCTAAACCCTAAACCCTAAACCCTAAACCCTAAACCCTAAACCCTAAACCCTAAACCCTAAACCCTAAACCCTAAACCCTAAACCCTAAACCCTAAACCCTAAACCCTAAACCCTAAACCCTAAACCCTAAACCCTAAACCCTAAACCCTAAACCCTAAACCCTAAACCCTAAACCCTAAACCCTAAACCCTAAACCCTAAACCCTAAACCCTAAACCCTAAACCCTAAACCCTAAACCCTAAACCCTAAACCCTAAACCCTAAACCCTAAACCCTAAACCCTAAACCCTAAACCCTAAACCCTAAACCCTAAACCCTAAACCCTAAACCCTAAACCCTAAACCCTAAACCCTAAACCCTAAACCCTAAACCCTAAACCCTAAACCCTAAACCCTAAACCCTAAACCCTAAACCCTAAACCCTAAACCCTAAACCCTAAACCCTAAACCCTAAACCCTAAACCCTAAACCCTAAACCCTAAACCCTAAACCCTAAACCCTAAACCCTAAACCCTAAACCCTAAACCCTAAACCCTAAACCCTAAACCCTAAACCCTAAACCCTAAACCCTAAACCCTAAACCCTAAACCCTAAACCCTAAACCCTAAACCCTAAACCCTAAACCCTAAACCCTAAACCCTAAACCCTAAACCCTAAACCCTAAACCCTAAACCCTAAACCCTAAACCCTAAACCCTAAACCCTAAACCCTAAACCCTAAACCCTAAACCCTAAACCCTAAACCCTAAACCCTAAACCCTAAACCCTAAACCCTAAACCCTAAACCCTAAACCCTAAACCCTAAACCCTAAACCCTAAACCCTAAACCCTAAACCCTAAACCCTAAACCCTAAACCCTAAACCCTAAACCCTAAACCCTAAACCCTAAACCCTAAACCCTAAACCCTAAACCCTAAACCCTAAACCCTAAACCCTAAACCCTAAACCCTAAACCCTAAACCCTAAACCCTAAACCCTAAACCCTAAACCCTAAACCCTAAACCCTAAACCCTAAACCCTAAACCCTAAACCCTAAACCCTAAACCCTAAACCCTAAACCCTAAACCCTAAACCCTAAACCCTAAACCCTAAACCCTAAACCCTAAACCCTAAACCCTAAACCCTAAACCCTAAACCCTAAACCCTAAACCCTAAACCCTAAACCCTAAACCCTAAACCCTAAACCCTAAACCCTAAACCCTAAACCCTAAACCCTAAACCCTAAACCCTAAACCCTAAACCCTAAACCCTAAACCCTAAACCCTAAACCCTAAACCCTAAACCCTAAACCCTAAACCCTAAACCCTAAACCCTAAACCCTAAACCCTAAACCCTAAACCCTAAACCCTAAACCCTAAACCCTAAACCCTAAACCCTAAACCCTAAACCCTAAACCCTAAACCCTAAACCCTAAACCCTAAACCCTAAACCCTAAACCCTAAACCCTAAACCCTAAACCCTAAACCCTAAACCCTAAACCCTAAACCCTAAACCCTAAACCCTAAACCCTAAACCCTAAACCCTAAACCCTAAACCCTAAACCCTAAACCCTAAACCCTAAACCCTAAACCCTAAACCCTAAACCCTAAACCCTAAACCCTAAACCCTAAACCCTAAACCCTAAACCCTAAACCCTAAACCCTAAACCCTAAACCCTAAACCCTAAACCCTAAACCCTAAACCCTAAACCCTAAACCCTAAACCCTAAACCCTAAACCCTAAACCCTAAACCCTAAACCCTAAACCCTAAACCCTAAACCCTAAACCCTAAACCCTAAACCCTAAACCCTAAACCCTAAACCCTAAACCCTAAACCCTAAACCCTAAACCCTAAACCCTAAACCCTAAACCCTAAACCCTAAACCCTAAACCCTAAACCCTAAACCCTAAACCCTAAACCCTAAACCCTAAACCCTAAACCCTAAACCCTAAACCCTAAACCCTAAACCCTAAACCCTAAACCCTAAACCCTAAACCCTAAACCCTAAACCCTAAACCCTAAACCCTAAACCCTAAACCCTAAACCCTAAACCCTAAACCCTAAACCCTAAACCCTAAACCCTAAACCCTAAACCCTAAACCCTAAACCCTAAACCCTAAACCCTAAACCCTAAACCCTAAACCCTAAACCCTAAACCCTAA